>WBNM01044802.1:0-23600 GCA_013399055.1 Ramphastos sulfuratus | reverse complement strand
TCCTGTAGCCCCCTTCAGATCAATATCTGAAGGGTAGTCTAAGGTCTCCTGGAAGCCTTCTCTTCTCCAGGCTGCAGAGCCCCAACTTTCTCAGCCTGCTCTCATAGCAGAGCTGCTGCAGCCCTCTCAGCATCTTTGTGGCCTCCTCTGGACCCACTCCAACAGTTCCATGTCCTTCCTGTGCTGGGGGCTCCAGAACTGCACACAGGACTCCAGATGGGGTCTGAGGAGAGCAGAGCAAAGGGGCAGAATCCCCTCCCTTGCCCTGCTGCCCACACTGCTCTTGCTGCAGCCCAGCACACAGTTGCTGTCTGGGCTGCACTCACACTGCAGGCTCATCTTGAGCTTTTCATCCCCCCAGACCCCCAGGTCCTTTTCCTCAGGGCTGCTCTCAGCCATTCACCACCCAGCCTGTATTTTAACATTTGGAACTTAAAAATGTAGATCAAAATGTCACATCTTCTGTTACAGAATCACTGAATGATAGGGGTTGAAAGCATCTGCTGGTGATCATCTTGTCCATTCTTCCCACCAGAGCAGGTTCATCTACAGCAGGTTGCACAGGATGGCATCCAGGCAGGTTTTGAATGACTCCAGAGACAGACCCCATCACCTCTCTGAGACNTTCCCTGTCTTTCTTGAACTAAGGAGCCCAGAACTGGGCACTACTCCAAACGCTGATGTTAAATTATGTATGTTAAGTTTTGAAGAATAAATTCTCTTAGGATAAGCAAAGCTAACATAAAAAGAGTCTAGTGTTNACTGGGTACCACTGAAAAAAAGACTGGTCCCACTCTCCAGACACCAACCCTTTCAATATTTGTCAGTGTTGATAGATCCCTCCTCAGGCTTCTCCAGGCTAAAAAGCCCCAAGTCCCACAACCTTCCTTCATAAGGAAGGTTCTAGTCCTCCAATTATCTTTGTAGCCCTCTTCTGTACCCTCTCAAGCAGTTCCCTGTCTTTCTGGAACTGGGGAGCCTAGAAACTGGGCACTAATCCAGATGCTGATGTTGAATTTATTCTTCAAATTTAACATATGTAATTTTTCTTAAGGACAAGCAAAGCTAATATGAAGAGTCTGGTGTTACCTGGATAAAAAACACAAGTACCAGACAAATTAATTTGAGGTCTTCTCTACAATTCTATGATTGTCTATTTCTCAACAGAGCAGCAGAACAACAAATCAGACCTGGAAGCCCACATATCCTGTTACTGCAGTGCAGCATCTCATTTGGGGGTTTAGGATGTCAGCCCAGTTGACTGCTTATAGCACAGACTTGAGTGGCAAGCACCAAGCTCTGCTTCTCAGCACAACTACAAAATTGACACTAGGATGACTCTCATTCTGCTCAGAAAAATGATACAAAATTACTTTTTGCAATGACAAGATAGTGCCTTCCTGAATCTGTCAATATGCAAATTTGTGCAAATGTGTGATTTGCATTATATCAGGCTACAGACATTGAGTTTCACAACAAAGCAAGTGAGATGCAGCCAACCCCCAGTTCCTCATCCTAAGTGTGGTTTTGTCCTGGTTACTCTGTCTTAAAGATCATAGAATTGTTTTGGTTGGAAAAGACCTTTAAGATCATCTGATCCAACCATTTATAGCAACATCCTTTCCTCCATCAACAGCAATCCATTTAATCTGAAAAATGTATGTGGAATTTGGCCAGGATCAAAGCAGGCTCTAGGATGGTAAGATGTGAAACAGTGTGGTCAAGCATTGGAGAAAATGGGTGATGCCCTTGCAACGTCTGCTTGCACCAGGACTTCAGTGGCATTCCTCTGGCCTGGTTTTAGGAAACAGAGCTCCTACAGGGTGAATGAAGAGAGAGTTTCGTGCTCTCAGCATCTGTCCCTGACATGCAGACATTCTGCTTGTCTGTGGTGATCTGGGGAGTCAGCTGCCACATGCTGACACCTACCATGGATACTGTGCTTCAGAGATCAATCAGCGTAGCTGGCCTTTTACAAGTGTTACAGATGCCACCACACTCAGAACCAAGTATCCCTCCAGAAATTTCCCAAATTTGGCTGATTTTCACAAGCAGCATAGAGCTATGGTACTTTGGAAACCATGTCTGAGCTTCTAGGGGATGTAAGCTTTTTGAAGACAAATTCAAGTCAACTTGATATGGCAAATCTAAAGGTCATCTAGACCTGCTTGGACTGTCCTAGGAAACAAGTGCCTCATTTCTGTGTTCTGCCATATCAAATAATGATAAAGGGGTCTCCAGGCTGCCTCATGGAAAACAGAACTTGAGAAATAATTCACCTAAACACCATCAGATATTTTCTGTTACCTTCAACAGGTTTACAGGTTCATGTGCTCCCAAATAACACTGGCAGGCAGCATGGGCATTATGTTCTCACAGTATGGAGATGCTATTCTGAACCATTTTGCATTTTCAGAGGAAGGTTTGCTTGTGTTAAGAGCATTTATTGATAAATATCAACAACAGCCATGCATGAAGCTTAGTTATTTACTTGTTAATGTACTGCAGTCCAGGAACAGAACTAATAAATCAAATCACTGGAGTGGGAAATTGTTTTTCTTGCTGTAAGTGCCCTCTTCTAATGGGCATCCCAAAATTAAAGACGTAAGGAAAGAAGGGGACTGCAGGCTGAGCAGCCCCTCTTCACAGGTAAGCTGAGGGTGCCGAACACCTAGGAAACTTGCTTCCAATTCTCACACAAACTTCAGAGGGCAATACATTAAATAAAGAGAACTGCAAATACATTGTAAGCTGAATCCTGGACACTAAGTTCCAGGATCTTGTATGTTGCCACGGATTAGCAGACTGAGTAACAGAAAATTACCCAGGAGCAGCAAAGTGGAACCTGCTCTTAACTTTTCAGCCTAGTGGCACCATTTAGAAGATCAAAGCAAGAGCTGACAGGTTTGTCCACTCTCTGTATCAACAAGATGCTTGTTGACAAGTTAGTAATTCCTTATTCATTACGCAAATTGGCACATTCACTTAAAAATGTTAATTATGTCTAACTTCTGTCTAAGACAGTCTGTTGCAGCAGACTGTCTTAGTTTTGCTGAGGTGCATACATTTTGATAATTTAAAACATTTTACCTTGACATTGTGAATAGTCACTTTGCCTCTTAATGTTATTTACAGATCTAACTCTCTCAGTAGACTTAAATAACTACCACCTGTGAGCTTTGGTGGGACCATAATATGTTTCATACAGGATGCAATTACAACAAATTGTAGCAACAAATTGTAGCATTTAAGGAATTTATAACCTGAATTCAGCACTTCTCCAACTAATTGTTTACTTCACCAGCAATAATGCAAGTTGTAAAGCTTCTCCCAGTGCCACGTGCAGATGGCAATCTGGGATGCCAGCTGATCAGAGATGTATTCAGAGGCATATTATAATGACAAAAACACTACTCACACTTACTGGTAGCTATAATTTTCCTGCAACTCTTCTATTACTGCAAAATAACCTCAACTAAATATTTTGAAAACTATTGGCAACTTGACAGCCCATTTTGCAGCCACTGCACACATAGATTGGGATTTCTCAGGTGGGTTTTGTTTTGGTGGGTTTTGTCTTGTGCTTCATTTTGTTCATTTTCTGTTGTTGTTGTCTTATTTGGTTTTGTGGGAGTTTTGCTTGGTTTTGTTTTTTGTTTTTTTAACTGTAGTTTTAAAAAATACACTAGTGTCTTGCTTGGGAGTTTTTTTTCCCTAATCTTTTGTGTTTGCATATATATTAGGGATTATGTCTTTTCCATCACTCTTTCAACCTCAAATCTGAAAATTCCTGCTCCGTGGAACAGACCTTTTCTTAAAACCCCTGAACTTACTTCCTTATTCAGTATGAAGAATCCAAGTACAACTGAATCCTTCCCTCCCTCCTTTCTCTCTTTACCTCCCTCCTTACTTCCAGAATTAACACACCAAAAGCTAGAAGCACTCAGCAGCGAGGAAAGATGAGTTTTCCATGCTAAGGCACACTACCCCTACCACTAACAGGGTGAAGCTGTATTAACAATGCTAAGCGTTGTACCAGTACACTGGAACAATAAATCAGTACAAGTAGGAGAAATACAGGTATAAATGCCTTTTAGAAGGGTGGTTGTAGTGGTATGGTGCTGTAGCTCAGGGCTCACACCATTTTGTCCTCTTGCTTGACAGAGCTGTTGAAGCAGAAGACTGTGCTGTAGGCATGGTCAGAGGAAAGGATCTTTTAAAGTGGGACTGAAAAAAACAGTATTCCCCTAGCTTTAAGGGGAAATTTAGAAATTTAATCACTCTATGTACTGTTGAAAAATCTCCCTGATTCAACAAATTATATTCTGTTTTTTCTTACAGTAATCACAGAAGTACCCTAAACACTGTGTTGCTCCCAATTTATTTACATGCTTTTACTCCTGTGTGGTCCATGCAGCTCACATATGAGAGCTTCTGCACTCTGTAACTGCAATTGTTAGGGGAAATCCCATGGGACAGGGAACTAGAAGGTAAAGAGGCCCAATATAGTTGGTTAGCATTCAAGAGCGCTTCTTCTAAGATCAAGATCAGAGCATACCAACAGGTAGGGAGCATCATTTCTTCTCTTTTATGCATTGGAACAAGGAAATGTGTTTGTAATATTATTGAGCTGGGCATATAGAAACTAACAGAGACTAGTTCAGATACATTCATGCTTCTGTGTGATGCCCATTTTTTATGAAATTACATTATGGTGCTGGTTGTGTGTCTGTAGATTTGTATTGTTGTGCACTTGCTTCAGCAAATTAGGGGTTAATTTAGAGCAAACTTTTAAAGTAAAAGAGAAATTAAATGTTATAATAGAAATATATTAATCACACACAAGTCTGGTGTATAAGTAGGAAACTTTGGTGACTAGGAAAGGGTGTTCCGGTTCTAGCCTGTTTTTGAATAGCCGCCAGGAGTCCAGAAAACAGAAAAGGATCAGATCATAGTCTGGGATACATTATGGTTTGTCTTCTCAATGGGAACTAAGTAAGTGTAAAGAGAGGAACTTGGCCTCACAGCAATGTATTTCAGACCTGGCTGTATGACCAGCCTCCTGAGATGAAAAATATAAACTGTATTGTGCCTGTTGTGGGATTACAATTCATAGAAAAATGCCAAACCAAAACATGTTTCTCACCCCTTATTCCCATCTGTACAGTCGTATGTTCTCCAGATTAGTGAAGAGGGGTTTGAGATACTTGTCTCTTGTCCCAGTTACTTTTCTTCCTTCATAGAGGTTAGATTTCTTCTGCATTGCTCTGAAACAGAAAACCATATTTCTTTTAGCTCTTGAAAGTTCCTGAATATACACCTTCTATATGTCGCCAGGCCTTGTTTGGTATCCCAAAGTTGTTAATGGGATTTGCATACTCAAAAGACTGCTAAAAGGGACCTAGAAGGCATATTGCAGAGATCAGCCTCCAAGATCAGTGTCTATTACAGACCACCTGATGGGGACCAGGAAGATGATGAGATCTTCTACAGGCAGCTCATAGCAGCCTCACAGTTACAGGCCCTGGTTCTCATGGTGGGGTTTTACCTACTCAAATATTTGCTGGAATAGACAGCCACTCGCAGATCAGGAGGTTCCTCCAACGCATTGATGATAACTTCTTGATGCAAATGGTGAATGAGCCAACTAGGAGAGGAGCACTGTGGAACTTATGCTCACTAAAAAGGAGGGTCTGGTTGAAGGAGTAAAGGTTGAGGGCAACCTTGGCTGCAGGAACCATGAGATGGTGGAGTTTGGGATCTTGTGTAGTAGGAACAGAATACCAGGCAGGATCACAACCCTGAAATTCAGCAGGGTCAACTTTGGCCTCTTCAAGCAATTGTTAGGGGAAATCCCATGGGACAGGGAACTAGAAGGTAAAGAGGCCCAATATAGTTGGTTAGAATTCAAGAGCACTTCTTCTAAGATCAAGATCAGAGCATACCAACAGGTAGGGAGCCAGGAGACTCACATGGTTAAACAGGGAACTGCTGGACAAACTCAAATGACAGAAGAGAGTCTACAGATCGTGGAAGGAGGAGCTGGCCACTTGGGACTAATATAAGACTGCTGTCAGAGGATGTAGGGAGGCAACTAGAAAAGCTGAGACCTCCTTGGAATTCAACCTTGCAGAAGAGGTCAAGGACAACAGGAAGGTCTTCTTTAAATACATTGCAGAGTAATACTAGAAGCAATGTAGGCCCACTGCTGAATGAGGACAAAAGAAGTAGGGAAGAGAAGTCCAAGAAAGCTGGTCAATATTCAAGGATCATCTTCTCCAAGCCCAGGAGCAGTGCATCCCAAGAAGGAAGGAAGCAGGCAAGATTTCTAGAAGGCCATCATGGATGAACATGGTGCTTCTGGACTAATCTGGGCAAAAAAGGAGAGACTATAAGGAGTGGAAGCAAGAACAGGCCACAGGGAAAAGGAATATCCACCCACTATCAGAGAAGACCAGGTTCAAGACCATCTAAAGAACCTGAAGTTGGACAAGTCCACAGGGCCTGATGAGATCCTTCCAGAAGTCCTGAGGGAACTGGAAGATGAAGTTGCCAAACCACTGTCCATCATATTTGAAAAGTCATGGCAATCTAGTGAAGTCCTTGCTGACTGGGAAAGGAGAAACATAACCCCCAGCCTCAAAAAAGGGAAACTCCGGAAACTATGAGCCAGTCGGTCTCACGTCTGTGCCTTGCAGGATCATGGAGCAGATCTTCTTGAAGGCTTTGCTAAGGCATACAGAAAATAAAGAAGAGGTGATTGATGGTAACCAAGATGGCTTAACCAATGGCAAACCATGCCTAATGAACCTGGTGGTTTTTTTATGGTGGAGTTAGAGCATCAGTGGATAAGAGAAGAGCAACCAATATCATCTACCTGGACTTGTCTAAACCATTTGACACTGTTGCTGCTGATACAAAACTGGAGTGGTGGCTGACAGCCTGTCAGGCTGTGCTGCCATCCAACAAGATCTGGACAGGCTGGAGAGCTGGGTGAAGGCAGACCTTATGAAGTTCAATGAGGACAAATGTAGGGTCCTCCATCTGGGGAGGGCACCGGTACAGGCTGGAGGCTGCCCTGCTAGAAAGCAGTTCTATGGAGAAAGACTTTGGAGTGCTGGTGGACAGCAAGTTCTGTATGGACCAGCAATGTGCCCTTGTAGCCAAGAGAGCCAATGCCATCCTGGGGTCCATCAGGAAAAATGTGGTCAGAAGGTCTAAGGAGGTTCTTCTCCCCTCTACTCTGCTCTAGTGAGACCACACCTGCAATACTGTGTCCAGTTTTGGGTTCCCCAGTTCAAGAGCGACAGGGACCTGCTGGAAAGAGTTGAGTGGAGAGCTATGAAGATGATTTGGGGCCTTGAGCGTCTCCCCTACAAAGAAAGACTGAGAAACCTGGGGCTGTTTAGTCTGGAAAAGACTGAGAGGAGATCTTATCAACGTATGCAGATATCTGAGGGGTGGCTGTCAAGTGGATGGGGCCAATCTCTTTTCGATGGTCAGCAGTAATAAAGCAAGGAGCAACAGCTACAAATTGGAACATGGAAGGTTTCACGTCAACATAAGGTGAAAGTTCTTTACAGTGAGGGTGGCAGAGCACTGGAACAGGCTGTCCAGAGAGGTTATGGATTCTCTTTCTCTGGAGACTTTCAAAACCCACCTGGATTTGTTCCTGAGCGAACTACCCTAGGTGATCCTGCTTTGGCGGGGGGTTGGATTTGATGAGGTTGTGTGTTTTGACTAGATTAGTAGTAAAAGATTCAGAAACTCTGAATGTGTCATGTATCTGGCATATCATTTAATCTTCGTGTCACCCATGTGAGCCACTGTGGAGAAAGTTTTTATTCACTTTGAGTATATGCGGTACTACAGGCGATGCCTAGGAAAGATGGTCTTGGAGGACACACGTGAGATAAATCTTAGTGATCTGTAATTAGGGAACTACTAAATATCTCTGCATTGGAAAGAGACTGTGAAAAGTTGAGATGGAACCTCTGGATTTAAGCTGAACTGTGGACAACTAAAACCCGTTCTTTGAACTGTAGTGTTATATGGTCTCATAAGGAGAGAAATGCAGGTCTTGTCAATGCAGTGCAGAGCAGCTCTTATTTTTCACATTTCCTCACTTCTTACTGATTAGCTAAGGAATGCTAATACTTCTACCAAAGTTTTTGCATGTAATTCATGTGCTGCTGGAAAGTACTGGGACAACGTAACTTTGTGAGCAAAAATAGATTAAAAGGAAGACTTCAGATAATTTTGCAACATGGCATCTGAGGATATTTGTGAAATATTATCTGGATAAGAAGTTTTCCAGTCTGCACAGTCAATTATTCTTTACTGTCGGCTGTTGGGTATGCTAAGTGTCAGGAACTTGTAACAATAAATGGATTTTGTAAGAGCCGAGAAACACCAAGAACCTCAGAATGACCTGCAATTGTATGCCTTTATCTTATTACTTCTCAGTAAATTAGTAATATTTCATTAAAGATTCTACATGACTAGCCTTTCTCCTAATGTAAGTGCAGGGGGAAAAAAAGCTCATTTATAAGCTCGTTTACCTGAAATAATAGAATTCACTAGAGCAAATACAGACATGGACATCTAGCACATTAAGGAACAGTGAGTAAGTCTGAGTTAGCTTGTAACTAAAAGCTTGTGAAATGGGAGCTGAAAAATAGAAGTAAAAGAAGGAGCAAACAAACGAGACAGTCCAAAACACTATGAAAAAGCACTTCATTTAGGAACAAGATATATAATAGAAAGAATATTTTAGCTAAATACTGTTAGGAAAAAGCTCTTGGAACCATCAACAAAGCTTGATATTTTTTTTTTTTTTTTTTTTTTTTTTTTGGCCAAGTTTGAGAAATCAGAATTTTGGAGATTATTTGCAAATATTTTCACAGCATTTCATGAGAGCAACATGTGCTTCTTGGACGTGCCAGTTTCTACCTATGAGACCTTAAATATTGGGTTTTTTTTTGGCTATCTGTTCCTGCCTAGAAGAAGCTTGGACTTGTGAAAGATTATCAGTTCAATTTACCAGTGGTGTTAATTCCAACTACAACATTTAAAGATGGATTTTTACTAAATATACAAAATTTACCCAAACCCCACATTGTCACATTTCAATGCAAATGCTTTGAGATGATGTCAGTAGTGCTGAACATTTTTAATAAAGAAAATATGATGTTTCTCATTGTAGAAAAAAATAATCTTGCTATCATCAGAAAAAGTACCTGTAAAGCATAGAGAATATACTTTCAGCACTGTACTCGGATGCATGCTTCAGCTGTGAACTGTATCAATCTGTGGAAAGCATCTTTGATCCAGCTCAACATTTTTAGCAAAAAAAAACACCCCAAAAACTTAATAAAATATTTTCACTCAGTTTATGAAACAGCTGAAAATGTTTTTTAATTACTAGGCTGAAGGATGAGTCTTAGCTTTAAGGTTCCCTCATTGATGTGAAATCGTTGTAAATATCCATTCTAAATGAAACACATTCATCCTTCCCATTTGCCTTTTCCACTACCAAGCTGAGCTAGCACATGTATGTGTGTTCTCAAGAATTATTCACTTTGAGCTTGTTTTCAGTCTAAGTACAGGAGTCTGATCTGATTTCAGGTAGGGGACTCAAGTGTTTTACCACTATAGGTACCTGACCAACTGTTAGAGAGAACTGCACTTTACACATGCATCCTTTTATTCTAAATAAGAAAACAGAAATATTGCAACGTTGGGAGTTTTGGTGGATAAAAGGATGGATATGAGCCAACAGTGTGCACTTGCAGCCCACAAGGCCAACCACATCCTTGGATACATCGAAAGAAGTGTGGCCAGCAGGTTGAGAGGTGATGGGACAGCAATATACCCTTGTGGTGCCAATGGTATCCTGGGGTGCATCAGGAAAAGTGTGTCCAGCAGGTCTATGGAGATTCTTCTCCTCCTCTACTCTGCCCTAGTGAGACCACATCTGCAATACTGTGTCCAGTTTTGGGCTCCCCAGTTCAAGAGAGACAGGGACCTGCTGGAAAGAGTCCAGTGAAGCGCCACAAGGATAACTGGTGTACTTGAGTATCTCCCCAGTGAAGAGAGACTGAGAGTCCTGGGGCTGTTTAGTCTGGAGAAGAGAAGACTGAAAGGAGATCTTAGCAGCATATACAAATATCTGAGAGGTGGGTGTCAAGTGGATTGGGCCAATCTCCTTTCGCTGGTCAGCAGCAATGACAAGGAGCAACAGCTGCAAACTGGAACACAGAAGGTTTCACCTCAACGTGAGGAGAAACTTCTTTACAGTGAGGGTGGTGGACCACTGGAACAGGCTGCCCAGAGAGGTTGAGGAATCTCCTTCTCTGGAAACTTCTAAAACCTGCCTGGATGTATTCCTCTGTGAACTACCTAGGTGATCCTGCCTTGGATCATCTAGGTAGTGGAGGTTGGACTTGATCTCTGGAGGTCCTTTCCAGCCTCTAAAGTTTTGTGATCCTGTGATCCTGCCATGTTGTTCTGGTAAGAACTCACTGGGAGTACTGCATCCAGCTCTGGAGTCCTCAATGCAAAAAGGACATGGACCTGATGGAGCGGGTCCAGAGGAGGGCCATGAAAATGATCAGGGGGCTGGAACATCTCTCCTATGAGGACCTGCTGAGAGAACTGTATTTGTTCAGCCTAGAGAACTGAAGACTCCAGGAAGACCTAACAGCAGCTTTTCAATAGCTGAGGGGAGCCTACAAGAAGGCTGGAGTGGGACTGTTTACAAAGGTCTGTAGGGATAGGATGAGAGGCAATGTTTTCAAATTAGAGAAGAGTAGGTTTAGATTGGATGTTAGGAACAAGTTCTTTACCACGAGGGTGGTGGAACACTGGAACATGTTACCCAGGAAGGTAGCTGAAGCCCCATCCTTGTCAGGCTCGACTCAAGGCCAGGCTTGACAGGGCTTTGGGCAAACTGAGCTAATGGAGAATGTCCCTGCTTATTGCAGGGGGTTTGGACTGGATGACCTTTGGAGGTCCCTTCCAACTTATATTTTATGATAATTGGGCTGAGTGAGATTTTATTTGTCTTACTATTGCAGTGCCTGCAGATGTACCAAGATTGGGACTCAGTCCTGTGCAAACACATAGACTTAATATTTTCCATTTTTGTATCTTGAACCATCAGACCTGGAGAGCTGAATTTTATACTTTTGAAAGGATTTCTCCTAACCCACAGCTCCTTAAAGTCAGTAGAATGACTCCTATGTAAATTTAGTTGATTTTTACTTAAATTTATGATGAAACTGTAGTTTGGCTATTCACGCTCTGAAAGCTGCACACGTCGTCATTGCAATGAATGTCTTCTCCCAGCCTCCTCCATGCTGTCCTTCCTTGGCTTTTGGCACTACGGAAAGCAGGTCACAGGTCATAAGATCTGAAGAAACAGCAGTGGGTATTAGGGAACTACCTAGAAGCTACACTATAGCATGTGCAGGACAGGGAGGTGATTTGAGACAGCAAGCATGTCTTCACCAAGGGCAAGTCCTGCCTCACCAACCTAGTACCTTTCTACAATGATGTAGCTACATCAGTGGACAAGAGAAGACCAACAGATGTCATCCATCTGGACTTTTGTAAAACCTTTGACAGTCCCCCACAACATCCTTCTCTCTAAAATGAAGAGAGAGATAAATTTGATGGGTGGACTGTCCAGTGGATAAGAAATTGGCTCGACATCCAGTTGGAGCTGGGTGACAAATGGTGTCCCTCAAGGGTCTGGACTGGGACCAGTGCTATTCAATGTCTTCACCAGTGATATAGAAACCAAGATTGAGTGCACCCTCAGCAAATTTTCTGATGATACCAAGCTGAATGGTGTGGTTGATAAGACTGATGGACAAGATGCCATCCAGAGGGACCTGGACAGGCCATAGAGGTAGGCTGAGAAGAATTCCATGAGGTTCAATAATGCAAAGTGCAAGGTCCTGCACCTTGGTTGGGGAAATCCTCAATATCAATACAGACTGGGAGATGACGAGATTGAGAGCAGCCTTGCAGAAAAGGACTTGAGGGTGCTGGTGAGTGAGAAGCTGGATTGGAGCCAACAGTGTGTGCTTGCAGCTAACTTTCAAAAGAAGCACGGACAACAGATTGAGAGAGGTAATTCTGCCACTCTGCTCTGCTGAGGCCTGAATTGGAGTACTGTCCAGCTCTGGGACCTCCAACAAAGGGCTGGAACACCTCTCCTATGAAGACAGTCTGAAAGAATTGAAGATGTTCAGCCTGCAGAAGGGAAAGTCCTCAGGAGACCTTACAGCTACATTTCAATATCTGAAGGGAACCTACAGGAAGGCTGGGGAAGGAGGGTTTAGAAGGGCTTGTGGTAATAAGACGAGGGGCAATGGTTTTGAACTGGAGCAGGGTAGATTTAGATTGGACATAAGGAGAAAATCCTTTACAAGGAGAGTGGTGAAACACTGGAACAAGTTGGCCAGGGATGTCGCTGAGGCCTGTCCTTGGAGACATTCAAAATCAGACTTAACATGGCCCTGGGCAGCCTGATCTAGTTGGAACTATCCCTACTCACTGCAGGTGCATTGGATGAGATGACCTTTGAGGGTTCTTTCCAACACAATGTAATCTATGAATCTGTGAGATCCTAATCTCTGTGACACATGAATCACTTGCTGCTTAGTTATTTTTGTAACCTACCTTGGTCCTCTGCCTCCAGAGAAGGGCAACAAGGCTGGTGATGGGTCTGGAGCACAAGCCCTACGAGGAGCAGCTGAGGGAGCTGGGGTTGTTTAGCCTGGAAAAGAGAAGGCTTGGGGGTGGACCTTATCACTGTCTACAACTACCTGAAAAGAGGTTGTGGCCAGGTGGGGGTTGGTCTCTTCTCCCAGGCACCCAGTGACAGAATGAGAGGACACAGTCTCAAGCTGCACCAGGGGAGGATTAGGTTGGATGCTAGCAAGAAGCTCTTTGCAGGAAGAGTGATTGGCCATTGGAATGGGCTGCCCATCAAGGTGGTGGAGTCACTGTCCTTGGGAGTGTTTAAAAAGAGACTGGATGTGGCACTTGGTGCCAGGATTTGGATGATTAGATAATGTTGGGTAATAGGTTGAATTTGATGATCTCTAAGGTCTTTTCCAACCTGATTGATTCTGTGATTCTGTCTGTTCAGAGTCATGCTCAGAGGTATAGATAACAACGGCCCTGCGAGATGGTAATGCCACTATTGTTAGCATCCAGAAAAAGATTTCTGTCATAAAGTGGAGAAGCAAGTGGACCTGGTAATTTTGTATATACCTAGAAAGATCATTGCTAGTTTAACTAGAAAAGCATCACATAATTTAAATTTCACACATCGGTCTGTGAATATCCTGTTCTTTGCCTGACATTGCTGCCTAACCATGGCTGGATTCCTGAGAGGAGTGAGAATGGACTGTTAAATATTTTGCATGTGAAAAGATATGGCAGATATTTCAAGTGTGTATCCATACATGTGTGCATATCTCTTGCAGACGTAAGTTTTAGTACTTGTCAATTACTCACAGACACATTCATATCTTTTATCACTGTTCACATCATCTTGAAATTTAAAGCCTGGAAAGAATGCATTTTGTAACAGCAAAGGTTCTTCCATCTCCAGGTGCAGAGGAGTGTGTCGAGGAATGCTCAAGGGTAAGTGCTTTTGAAACTACATTTTTGTTGCCTTGGAAAAAAAGAACTGACCATTGTTTAAGCGAGCTGGCTAGAAGTTGTCTTTAGTTCATCCTCTGCTAAAAGATGTGGTGTAACTCTGGGCAAATCACCAGAAACCTGTCTCCTGTGTAGATTATGCGGAAGGGGGAAGTCATACAGTTGATTCATATGACTTCACTCAGTACTAGACTTGAGTGATATTTTTTCACAACTTAAAAAATGTTACAATCAGCACTGCTCAAGGCTGTTTCTTCAGCTGGTATGTAGTTCCAGAGCTAGCCAAGTGCTGTAGGTGTGTCAAAGCAGCAGCCTGGGAGAAATTACATGTTCATAACACTCAGCTGATGTCAGAGGAGCTAGGCTGATGTACTCATGCTGAGCAGTTGACCAATTGCTTTGTAAGTAACTTGCATATTGTCAAGTTGGGGTTTCTTTTCTTTTTTTTTTTTTCTTTTTTTTTTACCCCCCCTTTTAAAGAGTCTAGTAGTGATACTTATTTTTATCATCTACCTTGCTTTCCTGAAATAGCAGCTAAATTCATAGTCATTTTATCTGAAAGTATTTTTTTCTGTTTTCTTAAAGTCATTACACTGCCCTATAGAGATAGCAATTTTCTTAAACACTCTGACATTTATAGTAGCAAATTACCTTAAGTTCTGTCCTTGAGTAGCATTCTGGCTTTTGTTTTGTAGTCATTGTGACTTTGTAAGTCTCAAGGGATCTTTTTTGCATAATTTCTGTATTCTATTGCTCTAAGGGCTAGCAGAAATATTTAGAAATTATGTTAAAACTTGAGTTATAGGTATTGAAACCAGAAATACTTGTTGGTTCTTCTAAATATTGCCTATCATTTCTTGGGGCCGGGACACACACACACACACACACACGAGGGAGAGAAAGGAAAAAAAGAAAAAAAAAATTTGGTTAAGATTACCCCAATTTACAGTTATTGCTATTGTCTCCTTACCATACATTTTACTACCTCAGTTATACATAGGGCTGTAGAAAAAGCAGCATTGGGTTTTTCCATATTTGAGTATCTGAAGACACTTTCATGAAAATAAGAAAAAGCAAGTGAGAGGCAAGGGAGCAGGAAACTGCCTGAAGTGGATTTTACATTCATAGATGAAATCTGAATTCTTTCAGAAAACTATTCTCTGGTGGAGTTTTCTGTTTGTGCAGTTGTCCCATATGTCCAATCCAGTGCATGCCCTGAAGGAGCGGAAATATCAGTTAAAGGGGAAATGAGTAGCACAGGAATAGCTTAAAAACTATCATCCAAAGGCAAACTGGTAACCACTCATGAACATTACAATTAGGAGAACAGTTTATTGCTTTCTGTTCTAGTTGAAAATCTGCTTTTTAAGAGAAGTTTTTTCCATGAATTTGTGGAGTACTACTGAAAGCCAGAGTATCTATCATAGTTCTGAATATCTTGATTTGTGAATTTCTGGCCCAAAACCTACTTTTCTTAGAGAATTTAGATGTATATATTTACATTACATATATGTTTGGAAAAGGGCTTTGGGAAGTTGATCAGACCATAGCAAAAAAAAAAAAAAAAAAGTAATAAATGGAAATGAGGAGATACCATGCCTATATGCCAGTAATTACTCAATGTACTTGCATGCAGTGCTGATGGACTGGTGGCCTGAATTCTGTACAACTCACAGTAGGTCAGAGAAACCCTGTATACTATTTTCTGAGCTTTATGGCTCATTTTTCAGACTGGTAGTAGCTCTTACTACGTGGAAAGGAAATTGGCGTTTTGCTGACTGATAATCTATTTTTGGTACTATTCATCTTTGGTACTTACTTTGGATTCTCTTTAGCAGTCCATCATTTGTCTGCTCTCACTATGTCCTCAGGAATTCTTAAATTAAGGAGCCCACAGTTTATACGAACCTGTCTTCTTCATCATCAGATGTTAACTTTTTCCCCATTAATGTCTTTTGAAGCTCTTGATTTCTAGCCAAATATCTGACAGTAAAATCAGTAAGATGCTTCTATCCCTTTTCTAGAAATCAGTTAATTAGACTCCCTTAGGGCCCCAAAGAAAAGCCTCTTATCTTTCGTCAGTTTAATTTCTGCTGTATCCGTTTGTGTCAGTGCTTTGTGAATGAATACTCCTATTGCTCGTTTAGTTTGCTTATTTCTTCATTTTTGGTTGATCTTCAGATTCTTCAGAATTTATCTTAAGAATTCATCTCAGATTAGTAGTCTTGAGATTAAAAAATACTATTTTGCTTCATATTTTCCTCCTTCTTAAAGTCATGACACTTGCTATGTAGAGAGCATACCTGGGTCAACTATGACCTATCGTAGTGTTAATTATATGAAACCAAAAATAGTATGAAACAGAGAGCATAAAGCCTCATCCCACTTATTCCTTCAAACTTCTTTCAATCTGTTCTAACAGGAAAACATGTTGTGATGAGAATCTGGAAGACAAAAGGGAAATATATGAAATGACTGGCTTGTAAAGAAAAGGAAAATTAAAGTACATGCATAAGACAGTAAATAGCTTGTTTATTAATACCTCTTTTGGGCATACATGCTTTTTCTTACGTTATCTCTAAAATGCTGAAATGCTAAAAAAGAAATCCCATATGCTTAAAATCATGCATAAAACTTTAATTTGTGCTCCACTATTCAAATGTGACTTCTGGGCCTGCTTCCATTAATATCAGTGACAGCTTTATTTGTTAATTAGTAGGAGGCAGTTTGGGATGCCAGTTAAATAATCTGCAGAGTAAAACCTAAGATTCTCTGGGCGCCAGTGGCTCCTGACATGCTGGGGTATTCTTGCTGTTGATATGAACCTTTAACATTCACAAACATGTCTTGAATGAGGAGGAATGCTATGAAACTGGTAAGAAGAAAAAGAAGGATTAAGTTTGACATGAAGAAGGGTTCAGGGATTGTTTCTTTCTTTATCACTGTTCACACGGAGCCCCTTTGTGCTGCCATTGTGTACTTCAGTACTGTGTCTTGTCAAAGGATCGATCAGAACAACTGTTACGCTCAGTTAAGCTTGTTTGTGAGAGGGAAGTTGCACAAGAATCAAAAAGAATGGGAAGCAGGTGAGAAGGAAGCTCATGAGTGTTAGCACATGCTGTCATGTACAAGGGTGCAATTCAGCTTTCAGAAAGATCATTTTTCTTCCTTCTATTTATACAGCTGCTTCCAGTTTAAATGAAAGAGTCTTTTGCTGGAAATCGATACCGATAAATTGAGCGTAACAATTGTTTAAAAACTTAATGAAAGGCAGGTTAATTAAGTTGAGCTGTTCAGTCACTCTGTACTTAGTACAAAAAAGCTTATCTCTAGCTCTGTCTGATCTAGGAAATGTATGCACTATTGCATTGAAAGATACAGTGGTTTTACAAGGAGGCATACACTTCGTCAGATCTGCAGTCTATCAAACATATGATTATGAATAAAGGAATATATACTTTCGCTGTACATATTATCAGTTATTGGAATATTGGTTTTTTTTTTTTTTTTTAAGCTATAATATACAGATATGCAAATATACCCTTTTGGTATTCTAGTAGATGCATTTCCCACATCAGAAGTAGGAACGGGACACAGATATGTATGAAAGTGAAAGAAATGGCACAAATGGGAACAGGTTTAGAGGATTCAACATAGTGGTAGTTGGATTTTTTTTTTTTTTTGGTCACTGTTTAAATGGGTTCACACAGAGTGATGCAAAGATCAGGAGTCCTCAAGAATGATGTTGAAAAACACTGTGTGTCTAAATCTCATGGAAAGGACAAGATCTGAAAATAAATTAGCCAAGAGGAGAATAAATTAATGGACCTTGAAGTACCTGAAAATACATTGACTAAAGAAGAAAATGGAGTGAGGATTCCTCCACTTCACTTCCCTCTCCTTCTCTGCTCTCCCCTGGCCCCAGCTCCAAAGCACAGAATAAGACACAAGCTGCAGTCCTTGTGCAGCAGTGAGCTGAATCAATTCCCAACCTTCATTCTGCTTTGCTATAGTGTTTTTTTTTAAATATCTCAAGTCTCTGTGGCTCCATTATATATGATGGAATAAAGCCATTAACCCCTTCATACCTCTGTCAGAATATGACTTTACCCTGGTGAATAGCTCTATATGTGGCTTTATGTGAGAGCTCTCAGGAGTTCTTAAGGTTAATTCAGCTCAGTTGTCCACAATTGCTTTGTATGGGCTCAGTAACTGGATAAATAAATTCCCACATGCAAAAAGCAAAAAAAACCTCACACCAAATAGTAATAAACAGAGGTGGCAAGGACTCCAGAGGTCCTTATCAAGTTCTGACTGTCCTGCATTGCTGTGTAAGTACACAAGAGCTGCATCCTGTTGAAATAAAAAATAGTCAATCTCAAAAAAGAGGAGTCTTTTGCTCTATTTTCCCCTCTGTGTTTCTGTGGCAATGTAACTTCAGCTACAGCTTTTCTCTCTCTGTGACATAAAGCAGAATATGTTCATGTTTCTTGGCTCTGTGCGTACTTTCACCATACCACTGCACGAACTCCCTGGTAACATCCCATATCTCTCTGTAGCAAGGATGATCCTCTATTTGTGAGACATTCTGTATATCCAGTGTCTCTGATCTTCCTTGCTGCCCACTTCTACCTATTCTCCTCTTCTTAGGAGCAGACAGTTATGTAAGTCTCAATTTTCTTCCTCTGCTTCCAAATTCACCATATTCCTCCTGCCAGGGGTCCTATGTGCAGTTTTTTTGCCCACCACTTTTCCTTCTTGAAGGCAGAAGTACCATACACCATCTACCTTTTACCCTAAAGAGGCACCAAGTGCCATTCAGACTGCTCTGCTGAGGGCCTTGTGTTGTGACAAGGTGTTAGCGTACGGAGTCATTTGCTTTGTGGATAACTGTAGAAAGTGGAAAATATCTTTCATTTTTCTTCCAGATAATTACAATCTTGGCTAGGAGACTACCATTGCCTGAGATTCTGGAATTCATCAGTGGCTCATGAAGAAGTTATCCCAAGAATCACAGGTGGAGGACACCTATATCCTGTTGAGTTCGGTTTAAATTGTTACAAATCAAGTCTGCTGCTGCACTTCTTCAGGAACTGTGGGAAGAGAGCAATTTAACTTTAGTGCAGATTCTGGGGTGTATTATGTGAGTGCGTGATGTGATCTGGCTGGTGTCCCCAGCCCTCATCTTCTGAAGTGGCTGGAGAACAAAGTCTGATTAGTGTGGGTCATCAAGACACTCAAGTCTTTCATATGGTCTTTCTTAAAGAAGTAAATTTCATTCAAATTAAAAAACAAACAAACAAAACCCAACCAAACAAAACCCCCCGAACCAATCAACCAACCAACCAAAAAAACCCACAAACAAACAAAAAGCCCCCTACAAAAACACCTAACCCCCAAAAAACCCAAAAAGCAGGAAAATGAGGAAGTCTGCAGGAGTGATTGTGTGGTCTCTCTTTACTTTCTGATCTTGATTTCACCAAAAGTTGTATGAGTCAATTCAAGTACCCATGCCCCATTTTAAACTCATCACTAGTGTAGCAAATGCCTTTCACCTCACTTAATGTGCCTTCACCTTACTCCTTATCTGAGTATGCTTTTGAATATAATTATAGGAGGATGTCCTTAACTTAAAATTGCTCACATAAAATAATATTCAAATCTATCTTTTTAGATGCATTTTATAACACATACTTATATTTGCATACTTAGGTCTTGGTCTTTTTCACAAAGCTCTCTAATGAAGTGAGCACATGGAAAAGGTAAAAAGTATTCCTGCTGCTATACCACTATCCCACATGATGTGTCTTTTTTTTCCTTATTTGTTCATGAAACTGGGTTGCCAGGAGCATTTTTGAATATCAAGAGAGTTCTGGTACTCTTGTTTGTTGCTTGAGAAAGAATTGCAGTGGTGCTTCTGTTTCCCTGTAAAGGTTCAGCACTGCAATTTTTGAAAGAAATTTGTGAGAATTTGTTGTGGGGATACAAAATAACAGTGTGAGGATACAATAGGAATGGAAACTGGAGTTATGAGTATGAATCATTTGTTTTGAAGCAGGCTGTTGTGGATTTTCTACAAATCAGAACTGGCTCCCTACTGCAAAGAGTTCATTCAATTACTACTAAATGTAGTTTGTTCTACTCTGGTTTTGTTGGCATCTGCTATGACTGTGTAATAAAGTTTTCAAATGTGTTAAATACAGTAGTATTCATATCATGCTCCGTAAGTTCCTATTTACTTTTGGCCTCAGGGATGAGATTTTTTTTGACAGATTAGGTCTTTTAATGTAAAGATTAAGTTTTCAGGGCTATAAAGCATGGCAAGTGTAAAAAAAACAATTTATATTTAGAGTGATTATGACATTTTTTTCCTAGTCTCCAGAGGCAAAATGTTTTAAGCACATTAAAGCAGAGGTTTTAATAAATAGAATCATCAGATTAAAGCAGGGATTTTTTTTTTTATTTTATAGGAAGCAAAAACATTAATCATAGATTAATGGGATTTGGAGTCAGATTTTGAATGTAATGACTTACATTCAAACCTTTTTTTCTTACATTGAAACTTTTTTCATATAGGATGAACATCACATCAGCTTAGCTGAAATGTATCTTCATTGTGTGGGTTGAACTCATGGAAAAAAGGAATGATCATATTTCTATTTGCTTTTATTATTGTGTTCCCAGTTATAAACAATTTCCCCTTATATACTCAATGTTACTTCACTGCATATACCAAATCATCATTTCTGAAGAAATGTAATTTTCATTGTTTCTTAGGATTATTCTCTTTCAGGCATTTTATAGAAGTCAAAATTTTGATCTTTGCACTGAAGAGTCTGAGGGAATGCGATGATTGATCTTAACAGATAAGCTGCACAAATTAAATTTAAACTATCTATGACAACATCAAACATCCAGGTGCCATAAAATCTGACATGTCAAAATGAAATTTATCTATAAATATGGTTATCATATAGCCCCTTTTTCCTAATTTGTTTTTTTTTCCCTTACCCAGAAAAAGCTGTATTTCGTACTGTGAGTCCATTCATCCATTAACACAGAGCAGCCCTCTAACAGAGGTCTCACGTAGATCGTAAAGTCAGCAGTTGTAAAATTCTACCTTTTTTTGTTGTAATGGTAGATGAAGCTATAGAGGACACAGGTAAGCACATAGCAAATTTGGGTACAAATGAATAAGAGACCATCTGTCTATAAAACACAGGCTTCTGTCTGTGTTCTTGGAGACCTCACAGCAAATACAAAGTTGCTTGTCTTTAAAATAATTGTTATATTTATAGTCTGACATTATTTAGGTTTAGATTTTTGCCACCATGGTTTAATTTTTTTTTTTCATTAGTGTTGGTGGAAAACTGCTCCTCTGAGATCAGACACAAGAGATGTCACATTTTGACTTTTTGCATGCTCCAATCCACTTTTTTTTTCATCAGTTCTTATGCATTTAGACTGAAGTAAATCAGTGAATATCTTAAGTGTGGACTAAATCCCTGTTGAATACTGAATACCTGTTGAATCCCTGTGTTATTTTTTTACTGTGTATTCTGACATATTTTCATAACAATAGGCTGTGATTAACAATAGACTGTGATGACATAAATTTGGAATACTAATATATCTCCAGTTATTAAAACAGTCTTGTTCAGATATACCTCTCTTTCATATCAAACCTGAGGAAAATAAAGAAGCACTGCTGACTGATCATGAGAAATTATTTTGAGAAGCAGCCTGGTGATGAGGGATGAAAATGATAGATCTGTATCACTGCAGTCACTGATTTGCTCATTACTAATCATAGAATCACTAAAGCTGGAAAAGACCTTTATAATCATTGAGTCAAACCATAACCCAACTACCGTGACCACTAAGTCATGTCCTAAAGCACCACGTCTACACAGTTCTTAAGCACCTCCAGGGATGGCAACTCCACCACCTCCCTGGGAAGCCTGTTCCAATGCCTCACCACTCTCTCAGTAAAAGAATTTTTCCTAATGTCCAATCTAAACCTTCCCTGGCACAATGTAAGCTCATTTCTTCTTGTCCCGTCACTAGTTACTTTGGAGAAGAGACCAACACCAGCCTCACTGCAATCTCCTTTCAGGTAGTTGTAGAGAGCAGTAAGATCTCCCCTTAGCCTTCTTTTCTCCAGACTAAACAACCTCAGCCCCCTCAGCCTTTTGCAAAGCCTGTAAACACAAAGTAAAACTTAAATGTTGAATCTTGTAATGGATATTCACAATTATTTGCTTTGGTCTAGGTAGGACGTCCTCTTTGGGTTCTCTTTTCAGTCAAGGGTGACAATCAGATTGCATTTAAGCAGCTGCTTAACTATTCACCATCCAGGTGCTCGGTAAGAAACAATAGTGGAGCACTGCTTTGGAGTCTTTTACCAGTTTGAAGAGCTTATTTGTTTCTCCAGTGGAAGTTGAGAGTACAACGTGTAGAAGTGTTGCTTAGGGATACGATTTAGCCCTGGATTTGTATTGGTCAATGTCTGGACTCGATGACCTTAAAAGTTTTTTTCCAGATGAATTGATCCTATGATTCTATGTTTCTATAAGCTGCAACATCCTAACATTAGGCTCACTCATCTAACATATGTTTGCAGACCTATTTCAATCATTTCACAGTGTCATGCTTCACATACCAGACACCAAAAACCTCTGCCACAACCGGAAACAGGGGAGACTAACCTGGCTAAACTGCACTGAGCCTGTTTTAAAAATATTTCCAGAGCTATTCCCCCTTCTCCGCACACAGAACAAATGTAACAGAACTCAATGGTATGTGCATTTCTCTAATACAATGCTGCTTGGTGCTGAGCATCAGGACAACTTTTGCTGTCTTACATTAGTTGTAACTTTCTCTTTTGTTCCTTCCTCCTTTTAAAAGTTCCTCAATAAGGAAGGAGCCTTTGATTTGCTTGTCAATGATCATTTGTATTTTAGAGAGCTTCCAGAAATTACATTAGGGAATATTCTTGTGTTTGTTTATGGCACTGAACTCTGAAATTCTGGGCAGCAGCCAGATAGTTGTCACCATGAAAACAAGTTTTAAAAAGGCTATAGGATGAATGCTATTGCCTTGCCATTGGGGAAAAGCTATGGGAAAAGCAGAGCAGTGATGTAGCAGTTGTGCTGAGCACTGTCGTAGAAGAACTGTGATGCTAGTTTTAGTTTCTGCATTAGAAAGTATTACTAAACTTTATCTATTTGGCTGGCATAAGCCTTAATTGCTAACAATGGTGGTGTTGCTGTTTGATTATAATCATCAACAAATGCTAAATGAGATATGCAGTAGTGGCATTTTACTGTAGCATGATATTCTGAGAAGTGCATAGGATAACTTTTGTAGGTAGAGATAATATCTATTTTTAGGCCACTTGGTCTATTTGGAAAAGTTACAGGGGCTTTTGGGCACAAGATCTCTTGTAAATATATCAGTAGAATAGATAACTCCTGTTCAGGGAGTAGCTCTTTGCTGAACCACAACTGTTGTCCTTCGCCTTAAAGTTATGCAGAAAGCTGGTGAATTCAAGAAGTCACTTGCTTACTTTTACAGGGACAATTTCTTAAACATTAGCAATGGAATAACAGAAACTAAAGCCATGACTTCTGCTCTAATAAAACACCTTTTCTGTCTAAGAATATGAGAAAATGAGATCTATACAATAGATGACTAACTGATCTAGTTTGACTTTAGATAATTTCACATGCCTCACTCTGTGCTGTTTCATATCCCCTAGCAGATAGGGAATAGTAAGTGTGCTGGTTTGAGGCTAATTGGAATATTTTAATGGAGAAAATTACATTATAGGCTGAGAAATGAAAACAATGGTGATGTCTACTTCACTCATAGGCTTGCTGAGATGTAAAATTCATCAACAAAACATAGAAAAGACTCTT